>CM034149.1:948731751-948746751 GCA_019776745.2 Taxus chinensis | reverse complement strand
GGCTTCATTGACTACAGCAGACATGGTTTCCACCCCATATCATGATATGACAAGGTTATGGCAGCAGGATCTTACAACAGTGGTATCTTTCTCCACTATTAGTGATTTGGTTGATAGGACAAGGAGGGTTGAGATCCACCCATTTGGTCAGGTTCCTCAGCATTTTGGTCTTCCATATATTGACATGCTTCCTCCCATGACACATGTGTATAGGACCATTCAGGAGGCCCGGAAGGGCCCTAGATGAGATCATGGATGGATAGTGGTTACTCCATGGGTTCCCATTATAGTTAGGTGAGTGGATCATGCGCAACAGGTAGATGGTACCCCTCAAGCGCCCTTACTTTAGATTGTAACCACTCCTTCTCACAATGGAGAGGAGGATGAACCCGTTGACGTAGAATCTAACTTTGAGGATTACACAAGGGATAACACTGAGGAGGATTCAATTGGAGAGGAGATGGGGGATGAGGGGTCAAGTGGTGAGGCTGGTGGGACAACTCACAATGGAAGAGGAGGAGAGTGACCCTGAGTGACATGAAACTCAGGATATGTTGAGATCGGAGAAAGTAGAGGTGAGTGCACAACGAGAGAAATTGGTCTTGGAGGGACAACTTCCTCGAGATGGAGAGGGAGATTATTATTCCATGATAAGATAGTGTCTCACCTTTGGCTAAGGGGAGGCCCCATAGCCACCAATCAAAAGAAACTGACCCTACTTGGATTCCTAGAGATCCGAGTATGTTGATACTCTTCTCTTGACTTATTTAGTTGGAAATGATAATCGGTACTTCTCATTTTGTTTTTGTATTTTTATAACTCATCGTTTCTTCTTCTTTTCTTGCTTGCAACGACTGTACAGGAGTGGCAAGAGCTTATTTGACAGGTGTGCATGGACACCCTGTCGATCCCCTCAGGGAAGACCCGAGCTGATCTAACCAAGGTGTTAGGCCTCAGAATATTGGCTGACTCCCAAAGGGCACGTGCACATGCAGAACCAATAAAGAAGACGGGAGCACAAGGGAAAAGCACACAAGAAAGGGATTTTAGAATGGTTTAGTAGAAATCACAACGCACATGTAAGGTAGAGCAAATGATCTCAGGACTTAACCATATTTATCTTTTTAAGAGGAACTTGAGGAAAAACGTGACCCGAATAGGTGTGCGAAGTGGATAAGGTTCTAGCCTGATGACTTGGTGGTCGAGGAAAGAATATTCCACACATGGAACATTATCGAAAGACATAATTGCAGAAGGTGGAGATCTTAGACCATAAGAACGATGCTCCATTGGAGGACCACGGACACTTGGCAAGCAATCTGCTCCTGAAGGAAGGCATGGTAGTGGGTGCTAAACCTATTTATAGAGATGCTCAGGTAGATGAAGAAAGAAGTCAAGCATGGAGTGAGTGATTAAGATATAGAGAGGTTGATGAGGGGAAGCTTCAGGATCATCATAGAGAGGATGAAAGGCGAAGCCCTGTAGAAATGAGTAGGAGGTTATAAGGGTTGGGGTTATCATTAGAGGGTTATAGGAATGACATCATATCTAGAGGGATGGGTCTGTGAAAATTCATGTAATATGGGAAGCATAGCTGGGGTCTATGATACATGAGTCATGTCCATCTTGATACATTTGGTCTATTATGGCCCTTTTGAATGTAATATGGTTACTGGAACTATGATAAACATAAATATATGTCTTTGTTCTAAACATATTGTTCATGCGTGCAAACCCTAATATCTTTCCTTTAAGTTATGAATCATATATGCTCTCTGTATGATGTTTCTCTTATTACCTGAATGGGCATATTGATATAATAACTCATCCTATACCTTCATAGTGTATACATGATCATTTATTTTTCTGCATTTAATCTATTATCAATGGCATCATCTTCTCACAATTCTCATATAAAGGAGGGTCTCAGCGCCCGTTGGGTGATAGGCCACCCGCATGGGATTTAATTATTGTTTTAAGGGAACATAAAAATGACTACATCTTGGTTCCGTTGTTGGGACCTATTTTCAAAGTTGTTGTGAGGATGATGTCTGATGATAGAGCGCTTGACCTTGGAAAGTGTCAAATCATGGTTTAAGAGCACAGAGGATGAGTTTGCTCAAAGATATAGTACTAGACCTGAGTTTGATGCACATAAATGGGTAGAAGAACACCTATATCATGAGTTATATAAGACCTTCTTTTGTTGTTTTCCAGTAGAGTTGTATGAATGGCTTTCATCTTATGCATCTAAATCAAACTGGTACTATAGATTGCGTGTGTAGACCCAAGATGAATACCAGAGGCTGCAGGATGCGGATATGACTTGGACACGTGTTTTTGATCACTAGTGGAGAGGAGTGTTGACTAGTTATACCCTGGAATACACCATTTCTACGTATTTTTTTCTAGAGGTTGTTGAGTTTGAGTTCTTAGGGGAACTTAGAGGATCGTTTTTGCGAGCTATCCCATGGGCTATGAATATCTTGATCATTATGTTAATTTTGGAGGCATTCCACATGGCTGGGTAAGCTTCTCTGAGTGTTGGGTGAGGAAGTTAGGGTGGAGGAAAATGGAAAAAATTGTGACAGAAAAGGAGAGGGAAGAGATACGACTCAAGTATAGTGAAGCGCATGAAAGGAAGTTTTCTAGACAATGTGAGGTTACGGGAGTGATGGATATATGTAGGAAGACGTTGTGGGAAGGAATTGAGGTTCACACAGAGGATGTGGAGCCTGAGTAGTTTTTGCTACCCCATCTTGGAAAGTGCGGGAGAGAAACCCCTTCAGCTTCTGATGATATTTCATCATATGGATAAAGGAGAGCTGATGACATGCATCTAAACCCATTTGGTGACCAAACCCTGGCACTTGGATTTTGAATCAAGAAACAAGTATATCTAACCCAGTTGGTATTGGTGGAAGTGACTGATCTACACCTAGGAGATATAACTTCTCATTTGGGACATCTATGGCTGCACAAATAATTCATGTGTTTGGAGGGATTTTTGGGCAAAGTACAAGTACACCAAGTTTGGGTATCACATCTGGGAGTGACGCGGTATACACATCTAGTAGTGGATAAGTATCACAAAATTTCAGTGTGCATTTTTGTGGGATGTTGGGAATGTTAGGCGCGACCGCTTCAGGCTAGTTACCAGCTACAAGAGGAGGACCTGGTAGATCTGGAAGATCTAGAGGTGGATCTCATGAATCAAGAGGCATAGGACCTGGTGGAACCAATGGATCTATTGGTGGAGGAAACACCGGAGGGAATCAAGGTTCTAGATCAAGTGGACAAGGGCCTCAGCCACCTCCACAAGTATTTTTCGAGATGTATTTACATCTACCAAATTACAAGCATGTTGAGGGTGTTTTAGAGCATGTACACAAGTGTGAGCTACTATGGCACGCAAAGGGGATCACTACCCTAGAGCAGAAGGTAAGTTAGTTTGTAATAATGTTACAGGGGTGTGTTCATAGTTGGTATTGGAAGTATGACCCCCATCAAATGGTGGTAGATTACACTGCACTAGGGAATGCCTTCTTATCCTAATTCCATATCCCTAAGTTTGAGCAGAAGAACATTAACACTTTGAAGGAGATCTAGGAAGGAATGACATAGAGTGAACGAGAGTGCGATGTGCATTTTAAAACTCTCTTATCAAATTTATCTTATGATTTTTTTTATGATCCTCATGTGCGGATTTCACTAACACCTCGAGGTTTATAAAACCTCGAGGTTTTGGTGTAATGGTTCATTACATTTGGTATCAGAGTGACCACCCAGGTTCAATTCTCGGCACGGGTAGCTACACCGGCATTGCAGTGTTCACCCGGGGCTTGTATAGGGCAGGGCGGGGTCCCACTATATGGGTGCAAATCTAGCCCGGGGTCCGGGCTACGGAAGCATGGTGGGATGTTATGATTCTCATGTGTGGATTTCACTAACGCCTCGAGGTTTTGGTGTAATGGTTCGTTACATATTCACCCTTCTCAACATGCTCAATGGTTTGTTAGAGGGTTGATAAAACCATTTAGGAGAGCACTATCACACAAGACACTCACAGACCCGCGTAAGGCCTTGGAGGCTTCCCTGCATGCTAAGGTTGTTGGAAGCATAGATACTGGTATTAGTCTTTTCCTTGAATATGAAATTGCTGCAATGGCCAAGCAGTTGGAGAAGCTATCTACAAACTTGGGGCACGAGACTCGCAGTGGTCTATGGTGCATAGATTGTGAGATAGAGGGGAATAAAAAGGAAATTTTTCCTTGGATATCAGTACGTGCCATGGCAATAGACTATGAAATTTTCCATGGGGACCATGATGCAAGTAGGTGTCCACTACTATAGCACATGATCCATAAAAATGTGTCTTATTATTATAAGATCTATACCTCTACGACCCATGACACCAAGGATTGTAGGTTGATTGACCACATACATGATGTCATTGATCTTGGTGTGCACTAGACCAGCATTGAAAGTAGTTCCAAGGATGATGATCACCATTATGAAAGGCATGCAGGTGGAGGAGCACATGGAAGAGGTTTCTACAGAGGATTTCATGGTTATAACAACCGTAGAGGAAGAAGTGAGTTCCCGTGAGGAACCTATTATAAATTTGGGTCTACAAAGCATTATAAGCGTGAATGTCTTGATTTGTTATAATTCTTGTGGTGTGGAAAGAAACATAAGTATGAGGATTGCCATGAGTTGTTTGAGCACATGAGCCAGCAACACCAGAAATAAAAAGGTGATGATATGGTAAGCATAAATAGGGCTGACTCATAGTGGATGCCAAGAGTGGTAAGTGAGTTAGGATTAGAACCTGTATAGGTGACGACGTGGGAAGAGGCCATGCACACCAACGAGATACCAAGACAAATAATACTTGTTACAAGAGAAGAAGTGGTACATGGAAAGTATATGGACCCTACTCATCACAAAGAGGTGTATCAAGAGACTATGGATGTGATTTGGAGTGCACAACGAGAGATACAGTATCTGAAGGAGAATTTAAGCTAGTTAGAGCAAAGGAAGAATGATGAGGCTCTGCAGAAGGATATGGATGAGGTTAGGGAAGTATGTAAAATGTTGAGGTAAGAGAATATTATTCCCTTGCTAGGATAATGGTTACGGGAGAAGTTACCACGCTCTGGAGGGGAGTGCGAGAGGTAGGTTTTACATGCTAACCTCCCTCCCCACAACCTGGACTATGACAAGGAGATCACTTCAAATTTTATTATAGATGGTTGGATTCTAAGAAATATTTTGATTGACATGGGTGCAGAGGTCAATTTTTTCACTCTAGATGTTTGACATCAAATGGGAAGGCCCCCATTACAGCCATCTTCGAATGTGTTGTATATGGAGAAAAATACAAAGGCAATGCTTATTGGTGTCTTGAAGGATGTGGTTATCACTATTCAAGGGGAAAAGTTCACTGGAGACTTCAAATTCTTGGCGCTAGCTGAGGCGGATAACTTTCCAACATTGCTTGGGCACCCTTGGTGTTACAAAAATAATGTTGACCTATGGTTTAACAAGGGGTATATAATTTTTGAGAACCAAGAAGAACAGGTCATCATCCCCTTGACAGATGGGAAATCAAAACCCTATATTAAGCCCTTGGGAGAAGAAATCCTTGACAGAATCTATGTGCGCTCTATAAGAGACCCTAAGGTAATTCATTCCTACAGAAGGAGTTATCCAGTTTGAAGATGCTCAGTCTATGAGTGATACAACTAGTGTGGCATGTGACAATTGGGCACATGGGACTTATGAGTTAATTGGGAAAAATTTAAGGGGATGCTTGGTGACAAGAGTAACAAAGGCGCACTTAGTCAATCCCCTGGGAGGGAAGAAGTTGCCAAGTTACTTTGGAGGAGCCAATCCCTATTGATTTCTTACAAGAAATGGGGGCTCAGTGGAAAAATTAGAATGAAATAAGAGGTATGCTCAGCTATAACTTTCTTGGGACCATGGCACATTGGTGGGAAACACATCATGATAACCTTCTAGAGTGGCATGAGGTGAGAGTCACATTCTCTATTAGGTTCTCCAGAAGCAACACACCCACTATCATACAAGACTACCATGGCAAATAACCCACCTCATTTCATGTCCAAGCATGTGAAAAGGATTGGATAGAAGTACTGGAAGCTTTACCACTTTCATTATGGGTGCATAAGTTATATTCCACCTTACAAGGATGTGCACATATATGGTACATTCACTCAGAGATGTGCCGTGAGACGGGGAATTGGCAGGAGTTGGCGGCTGATCTCATTCAAGGTTTTGAGTATCGGAGTACAAATCCATCAGTGGATAAGGCGTTGTAAGTTGTCAAGTGCCTTACTTTGGGAGATAGTGTTATGGCAGAGGATAGGATACTGGATTTACTAGGTGAACCTAGTTTGGAGATGCGCTTTGAGGAGGAATAATAAGAAGAGATACAACTTGAGCGTGCGTGCATGGAAAAAGAAAAAGGAAAAATGGTCTATGTGATTGATGGTGAGGAGATAGAGAGCTTAGATGTTAACCACATTGAAGGTACATGCGAGCTTGAGGGATAGTGCTAATGAGTGATCACGTGCCTACCATGAACACTTGAAAACAAATAAGGTTAACATTGGTTCGGAAGAAGAACCTAAGGAAGCTATCATTGGGGATTATTGGTAGGAGAAAGAGGTTTCTAAAATCATTGACCTTTTACGTGAGTTTCAAGATTTTTCCCATGCATGGGTACCATGAGCTCAAAGCTGCATTCACCACTCCTTAGGGGAAATGAAGATACAGTTGAAGGAAGGTGCACACCTGATTCAAAAGAGACCTTATCAGATGAATCCAAATTTTCACGTAAGAGTCAAAGAGGAGATAGATAAAATGATTTCTTCAGGCATAATTGAAGTTTTGGAGGAATCAAAGTGGATAATTCCAACGGTCATAAGCATTAAGAAGGATGGGATGATAAGGATCTGTGTTCATTACAGGGACTTGAATGCTATGTGTGTCATTGACCCTTTTCCAACCCCCTTCATTGAAGAAATTTTGGAAGGAGTAGCCAGGCGCGAGGTCTATTCCTTCTTGGATGGGTTCTCAGGGTGTCACCAAGTTAGAATTGTAAAGGAAGACCAGGAGAAGAAAACTTTCGCCACTGAGTGGGGAATCTTTTCCTATACGGTCATGTATTTTGGATTGAAGAATACACTTGTTGTGTTCTCGTGCATTGTAGTACAAGCATTTCAGGACTTCATTCATAAGTTTCTGCAAGTCTACCTTGATGATTAGATAGTGTATGGACTAGTAAAAGACCATTGTGACAACCTAAGGCTGATGTTTGAGATATGTCAGCAGTTGAGGATATCCCTCAACATTAAGAAGTGTGTTTTTTCTACTCCATTTGGAACTCTTCTGGGGCATATTATATAGTAAGGAAGGTTTGTTGTTGGATCTCGCAAAAGTTATCGTTATTATGGGATTGGGGAGCCTACCAGTCAAAGCACAGTGAGTAGATTCCTTGGGCATACAGGGTACTACAAGAATTTTATTAAGGGATATGTCAAGATTGCAACACCCTTGGAGTAATTTCTAAAACACAAGAGTTCCTTTCACTGGGGAGAGGCGCAACAGAGGGAGTTTGACACATTAAAGGATAGGCTTGTCACTGCACCCATATTACACTTTCCTTCTTGGAATAAGCCCTTCCATGTGCATGTTGATGCCTCAGGGACACCCATTAGAGCTATACTAGCACAACATGTGAGGGGATTGTTGATCACACCCTTTGTTTTACAAGTAGGAAGTTGATACTAGCAGAACAGAATTACAAAACTACCGAGACTGAGGCTCTGTCAATGATCTATGCATTGTATAAGTTCAGGAAGTATCTACTGGTAACACCATTCATATTCTACATAGGACCACATGGCACTGAAGTACTTAGTGAACAAGCTCATTTTTCAAAGGCGCATATATCAGTGGGTCCTGTTATTTCAAGAATTTGAGTTTTTCAGTTCTAGTAAAACTAGGAAAGATTAATTCAGGATCTGATCATTTGTCAATAATTGACTCAAGGGAGGATGTGCAGAGCACTGAGGATACCATGTTAGAAGCACAAATATTTAGGTTATGGTACATGCCCTCTAACTTAGAGGATATTGCATTGTTTCTTAAAATAGCTGTGTTGTCGGAAGGAATGAAGGCCTCAGAGAGAAAGCGGTATGTTATACATGCCACACCTTACATGTTAATTGGTGGATATTTATACAAGCTAGGTCGTGATGAGGTTCTGTGCATCGATGCATGTGTTAGAACATGAGCGCATTGCAATTATGGAAGAAGCACATGGTGGGATTACAGGAGGACACTATGTAAGAAATTCAACTGCACGGAAGATTCTACTTGAGGGATTTGGTGGGAGAATATCTACCAGGATTGTATTGAGTTTTGCAAGTCCTGTGACCATTTCTAGTGCCATGGAAAACCAAGAAGGAGGGATGAGATGTCCTTGAGACCATTAGGCAATACTAAACCATTTGAAAAATGGGAAATTGATTTTGTAGGACCAATTTCACATACCACGCGAAGGACTGGTTCACATTACATCATCACTTGCAATGATTACTTGACAAGATGGGAAGAGGCAACACCTACAAAGGATTACACAGTAGAAACAACAACAATATTTCTGTGGGAAAACATAATCAGTAGGTATGGATGTACTTTAAGCTTGACTAGTGATAGGGGTACACATTTTTTGAATGAAACGGTCAGGATTCTGTTATCAGAGTTCATGGTGGCCCATCACAAGAGCACCCCTTATCATCCCCAAGTGAATGGAACTGCTGAGGTATTTAAGCAAGATACTAAGTCACACGTTAACCAAAATTTATGACGTTGGAAGACAAGATTGGGATGATAAGGTGTCATCCATTTCTATGGGCATACAAGACAACCTATAAGAGGTTGAATAAGGCCACACTGTTTCAATTGGTGTTTGGAGTGGAGGTTATTTTACTGGTTGAATTTATCCTACCATCACCGAGTATAGCATGCACAGGAGGATTATCTGATGAACAAGCGCTTGTAGGAGAGGATTGATAAGTTAATGAAGCTAGATGAAAGATGATCACTTTTCTAAATGGAGTCAAAAGATAGAGAAAGCAAGACAAAATCATAGACATGATTGTCATATAAAAAATAATTTGAGGTTGGGCAGATGGTTTTGTTATATGACTCTAAATTTTTGTGCCATCTTGGAAGTTAAAAGTCCATTGGTTAGGACCATACAGCATCTCGTACATCCTTGATTAGGGCACATGTCAGTTACAAGCGACTAGATGGGACGAGGTTACTAGGCCATTTCAATGGGAGTAGGCTAAAGCCCTACTATAAATAAGTTTTCCTTGTGTTTGTAAATAAGGCAGCTTTGTCAGTTAGCCTAGGATTTCCCTTAATGCATTTTATTTTCCTTGTGTTTCCCTTTCTCATTGCTTGTTCCTTTCTGTTATGTTGTTTTGTGCATCTTGTGTGCCGGTAACCACTTATTACTTTCAAAAGGTTGTGTATGCATAGAGGACCTTGAATCTATTTTAGTGTGGGGTGGAGTAAAGCAAAGTGAAATAGAAGCTGGTAGTGAAATTTGTGTTTTAAAAGGTTGAGGGATCAAAAGTGCATAAGGTAGGAGAGCACATGGGGAAACGATGGACAAGAATTTTTGGTGTCAAGAAGGGCCTTACAGAGATCATGTACAAAGGATGAGAAGCACAGGGAACAAATTGAGGTATGTGAGGGTAAAAATCAAGTCAAGGACAAAAGAAGTAATCCTTTGTGCACTACAGACAAGCGTGTAAGAGTCTTCGATCAGTAAGGATTTTTATGTGCCAGAAGGTTGTAGAGATTTTTCATGTAAGATTTGGTGAGTGGGGTAAGAGTGCACTTAAGGTCAGCTTTAGTGGAAAAAGCTACATTTAATGCTAAGTACGTTGGTGAGTTTGCATAGCATTTATCGTGGGAGATAGGTAAAAAGCTATAAGTAAAGAATCGGGCACATTATTATTTACCTTTCTATTACGAGATTAAAGAGCTCTTGCAAACTAGGGCATCCGAGAAGAAATATTTGTGTGAAGGAAGAAGAGTGAAAATCTGAAGTACATGACTAGGGTGATCTGCAAACCAAAGTGGAAGGAGTACACGGGCGTAGGGAGGTTTCATTGGAGTACGCCATCTTGTGGAAGAGTTTTCTAGGTTAGGGTTCTATAGCTAGGGCACAGGAATAGGAGGAATTTTCATGGAGTTGAGCCATGAAATCTGAGCAGAGTAAGGAAGACCAAGCAACGAAGAATTATTTCTAGCCTGACAAGAAGATGACACCAAAGAATGAAACTATTTCACCTAAGAAGGGAAAGGGAAAAGGAAAACAGACTTCCACCACCATTTTCAATGAAGAATGGTATGCGAAGATGCAATACCCAGATGGGGTGTTACTCAGGAAAGAATGGGTATCCCATGTAAGGAAGATGGTCATGAGTGTCTAGAACCATCACACAAGTACCATAGAGAAAGAGATGGTGTTAGAACTAGTTCGTCCAATGGATAAGAGGACACCAGAGGGGATGTCAATCTACATTGATGAGGTGAATGTAAAATTAGAGTAGGCCATGGGTTGCTATAACTATATGAGTTGCCCTATTTTGATAATCCCGAGAGGTTATACCAATGGTTGATATCGCATGTGCATGAGTAACACTTATACTTTGTGAGCCGTAGAATGCACATAACTCCCCAACTCATCTCTAAGCTTATCAGCCTGATTTGTGAAGGATATTCGTTAGATGATGATGTGGAGGATAAAGAGGCTATTAAGAATACCTGTGGAAGAGTATGACTATAAGAAGGGGTCTCGCTACTTCGACATCTCTGATATCTCTCGACCCAGTGATCAGGATGGTTGCATGTGCCTAGTAACCAAGTTGAATGGGAAAGAGAGGTGGACATAGGTAAACAAGGCCTAGTTGAATGTATGTTAGAAAATATCAAAAGGAACCATCTATAACATGTCTTCCTACATTGCAGAAGAGATCATCAGCACCATGCAAGAAGGATATAAGATAATGTTTGACAATGTTCTTCTCACCATCGTCTTCTCAAAAATTGGAGTGCCTGATGGGCCTAGAAAATTTCTGTATGGGAGTATCTAGATGAAGACCCCTCCCCCAAAAAAATATTTGAGAAATACACATGTGACACCATGACAACTACCACAAAGCATGCCTAGAGAAATGGTACAAGTGAATGCGTGACGCATTCGGGGCTGAGTGGAGGATACCTAAATAGTTTCCAACACTAGTAGATGGAGAAGCTGATTTTGATATCTATCAACACTTTTTCATTGGAGGGTTCACTCTATCATATGGGACCAAGATCCAATGGTGTAAATTACCCTTCTCCTTCACCATGCAATATTTCAAAGCAGGGGTCAACCACTTCAAGGAAGCTAAAAGACTAAGGTTTGAACTTAGCAAGGTGGACCAGGACCACCGCAACTTACGAAGAAATCTCGTATACCTCCAAGAATCATGCTTATGTGGATAAGTATGTCTCCCATGAGGTGCACATGAAAAAACCCATGACACTACCAATTACTGGAAGAACTGCAGTGAGAGTATACTTGAACATTAAACCCAAGTATGAAAAGGGCACCTACTTGGATAATGATGTCTCCATCCCAGAGGATCTCACTAGTAGAAATAAGGTCGTGCCAAAGAAGATGGAATGAGAAGAGACCTTGGAGAAAAAGGTGCTAGAGAAGAAAGCACCAAGTGTGCAGACAACACAATCTATGGGCACGCTGGAGTCAGGTGCCAAGCTGAGCACATATGCATCATAGGAATAAGTCTCCCATTAAGGAGAAATAAAACACACCTGAGGAACAGGCACTAGAGAAATGAAGATCCTCCCACACAAGGAAAGAAATCACCAAGGAAGGAGTGACCTATTGAAGAAGAAAAGGAAGAATCACCTATACTGGAATCACTAGTTAGGAAGATCAGCAAAGGGTAACGAGAGAAGGTTGACTTAGAAGATATGGAGAGCTTAGAGGCCTACAGAGGTGAAAGATATGATGATGAAGGATGAAGAGGTTAAATGACCATCCCGTATATGATGTGCACATTACTCCAGAAGAAGGAAAATTAAGGAGAAGGATGGAGATAAGGAAGATGCACTCAAGGAAAATGGAGAGAGCGAGGAGGTGAATAAAAAATATCATAGGACCCCAAGCCTCACTAAGGATCAAGGTAGAGGAAGTCCGTAGAGAGACAAGTGGCAGACATAATCAAGGAATTAGTATAACAAGAGGTAGATTGTACAACGGAAATAAAGTGCTTGAAGGGGGTACAAGAGGAGAGTGTAGGAAAGGAATATGGAAGCATGGGTGGAGATCCCAACTTGGCAGTTATCTTTCTAAAGGAAGTGATCACACATGAGGGAAGAGCATAGTGGTAGCACAAGTGGCAAGGAATGGGTTATA
This sequence comes from Taxus chinensis, assembly GCA_019776745.2. Lineage (NCBI taxonomy): Eukaryota > Viridiplantae > Streptophyta > Pinopsida > Cupressales > Taxaceae > Taxus > Taxus chinensis. The sequence continues at coordinate 948,734,216 of CM034149.1, read as the reverse complement.
TCCATGATCTAAGTAAAGGAGCTACACACGTGCATTTCTAGAGCACTCATGCCAATAGACCAACTACCTAGAAATATCCTCATTCAAATGAAGAAGGTGACGTACCCATGCAAACTCAGGAAGATGTTATCTTGGGCATTTGATTCCCATGTTGATTGAGCTTGAGATTTTGAAATTAACCAAGGGGAACTAATGAATAATGCCAAAGACCAAAGGAGTAAACCCGCTCGTGAATGCTCCGTAGTTATCAGATGAGTAGGTCTTCAATGCACTCAACAAGGTGTCAGTTGAGGTGGTGGTAAGACTATTTGGAAGGAATGATAGGGTAAGATTCCTAGAAGTATAATTGGAGAAGAAACAAGGAGGAGCTCATTGAGAATAGAAAGGATCTGAAGCAGGAAAAGTTGATTAGCGCATAGTTAAGGTGCGAGTTGAAGGCGGAAAAGGAAAAGGTGCATGAGGTATATAAGAAAGTTGATATGATTACATATGAAATTGTCTTGAAGCATCTAGACCTAGCACCACCCGAGCAGAAATACAAATTGACCTTATAGTGATTGGAGGATTTAACTCGCATCCTTATAATGGAAATATGACCACCTCACTTTAGAGTCATTAGAAGAGGCACTAACATGCCAAGAGAAAGAGGGAAAGCAGAAGGTTTTGGATATAGTCACTCAGTACATGTTGGTTCTTAAAATATTACTTTAACAATCAAAAATCACGGGGATAGAAATTCCCTCCTTTTTATGGATAGGTTCCCTTATTGAAAGTGAGAAGCAAGGCTTATATACAAATGTACAACTTTCATGAGGACTCCTGATACTTTGAAATGATTTATGCCAATAAATATTAATCAATACACAAAGATAGAAGAACAAGGAGACTAAAAGGGAAGAACACAACAATACTTTCAGGTAATATAGATAGTAGAATATAACCTTATACGTACTGAGCAAGGGTTGATATAGAAAATAATCATTCACATTCATAACATAAGATATCATTCCATAGACACAATTTTCTATAAATCACATCAATAAGAACATAAATTTTCTTATTCATAAAGATAATGATCCGCATATTTCAGAAAAGGAAAGAAGGAATAGCATATAGAAATAAGAGGCAAGGGAAAATATCTATATTGATTGATTTAAAATCTATAACATTTCAAGAGTATCAGGATCTGACCCTTAAAAATGGCATGGAGATCCCAGTAAATATTTTACAAAAATGGTTTTAAATTCGATTTAACTTCTTTTAATAAAAGATTAAAACTGGCAGGACTAGATGCATTGTATCAAAGTCGTTTTTTTAACCCTACTTTTTACAACCTTGATAATGAGCCGTCCATGTGGAAGAAATTTTTAGTTGTAGCGGTCCTGGGGGGTTATCTTTTGTATTTTTTTATTCTTATAGAGATTGAGCATTTTTACTAACATTTTGGTCTGCCCATCTACTTTTGATGTGAGCTCAACAACGTGGTTCTATCTGGGCAATCAACAGATTCACAACTCACTTTTATAATTTTACCTTCTTTTCAAAACAAAGCTAAAATATCTAAAGTTCCCTGATGATCCACCTCCCCACTTTCAAATTTTTAATGTAATAGATACTCTCAACACATGGATTTATCTGGTCCCCAACAGAGTCGCAGCCCACTTTTACACTTTTATTCCTTTCGCCAAAACAAAGCCAAAATCTCCAAAGTGCCCCGACGATCACCTCCCCACTTTTGTGATAAAATAAATGGCCACGTGTCCTTTTGTGGGTCCCTAGGCATCCTTTTATATTTTCACGCCTTTCACCATAATGTATCAAAACACAAAGGGCCCACCTTGCCACTTTTGACTTTTCAATGCAGGCTCAACACGTGACTTTATCTGGACGCCAACGGGGTCACACTTCACTTTTACAATTTTTCTCCTTTTGCCATAATGTCTCAAAACACAAAAAGGGCCCACCTTTTTGAAATTGCTCGATTTATGACAAGTGTACATATTTGGGTCCAAAGCAAGAATTTACTTATGCCACTGATAATTTCAAACTATCCAATTAGGATCCATCGGGCCACGGGAACCAATTTGAGATTTTTTCAAAAATAAAAAAAAGTGACAAGTTCACCAAATGAACCTTGCCACACCACATCCAATTAGAGATGACCACATCTCCACAGACTCAGGAACAACTTTGACAAGAAAGACATGACTGTGGAAAGATAAAATGAAGGGGAAATCCCATCATTCACACCCAATTAAAACAATTTCCCCAAGATAGAAAACTGTTAAATAATACATGACTCAGCATGATCCATGACCATATAAAAGGATTGACAATTTCCACACATCCAATACAGGGATACCGGAAGTAAATCAAACCGTGCAGACTGAAAATTTTAAACCAACAGGGTGAGATTATAAATGAGCACCAACACGTGGGGACATGCGGAAACAAAAAATATCTCA